>JAVQJD010094538.1:0-10077 GCA_036023655.1 Nannoperca australis | reverse complement strand
ATCATTGCATGATTTTAAGTAACAGCTGCTGTATACTGGACATTGTTCACAGAACCAGCTCACCTTCTTTGGCATCCTGCAGCAACTTGGACTCCATTGACTGGATAAGTGAAATGGCTTTCTTTATGGAGACATCATTGGGAGACTGATCTGTAAAACAGAAGAAGTTTAAGTTGGTGTCAGAAAGCAGCTCTAAAAAGATTCAGTCACAAATGTTCTTACCCCTCATTGTCCCCTGCAGCTCATCCTCACGCCTTTCATTTGGTCCATCCTCCTGCAGACAAGAGCCTATAGACAGTTGAGGAAACACTTGTCGTTAATTAAATGTTCATGCTGTTTGACGGTACAACACATCACCAGCTTGTTGCAAACATCTCAGGAATAAAAGGACTTTTCAAGAGTTACAACAACTCTTGGAAAGTTGCTTCCAACATAAAGAATATAAAAACCTTTGCCAAGCCAAACAGTCAGGACACAAATGAGCAGGACACAAACAGCTCCCATTGTTTCAGTCACCAAAAGAAAGTGCTACCTGTGTCTAATGCCAGGTTTAAGTAGCTCATTGTGCTGGTGACACAGCTGTTCCTGATCAGCTCTGATCCACTCTCTCTTCAGAGGACTCAATGCTAGTCGAGGTTCAATTCATGTCCGGTCACCAACCTCCATGTACTAATTAGTAGTGATGGGAAGATGTGATGATGCCTAATGAAGCTTTGAGGCTTCTTTTCTGTTTATGGTGAAAGAACATTTGAAGCTTTAACCTCTGCAAGCAGTGACATCTAGTGGTTTGCTAAACGTATATCAGCCATTCAAGACCCTTAACACCTTGCCAATATCACAGTTTCAGTCTCACCTGTGTATTAAAAGTCTACGTGTTATTGATTAAATGGTGCTGCTGAAAATGCACATATGATCGAGCAATGCTGCATTAAAATAACTAATAAACACCCTGAAAGAGGCCATTCTGAATAAGTTAAATAAATTAAATATTGCATTAAATAATGAAATAATAAAATAATAATAAAAATAAAAACACAATCTCAGCACAGTTGAAACATGATTTATTATTTTAACAGAAATAAACATAAACAAACAGCACTACACATTTGCAAGCATGAGTCTGTGTCTCATAATCAATATATTCCATAGGTGTGCTCCTTCCCATCTCTGTATCTGTCCAGGTAGCGTAGCGGCTGTCGATGAGGGTATCGGACCTGCGGAGGGTGGTACACCGGAGGGCGGATAAACTCGAACACCGGCTCCCTCATGTCTGTAGCCGGAGGAAACAACAGACAGGCAAATGTCACACCAACCGTTTGTGCTCAGATCTAGGAAGGAAAAAGAGTGCTCCTTTTGCGTGAGACTCACTGAGTGTGTCGTGGAAGGTGTTGGTGACCGATTCATCCCACTGGCACTGGAAGAAGGCCAGGCCTGCAGGTGTCATGCTGTCCTGGTGCTTTCTGTAGAAGTCAATCGTCTTAAACGTACGATCCACCAGAGAATGGCTGCGGAGGAGAGGCATCACATGCTTACTGTCTTGTTGCTCTGTCACACACCAACTAAATGAAAAGTCATTACAGCAGCGCTACATATTTGGTGCTGCTGCTGCTTCATTCAGTTTCTTTTAATGTTTTGCAGCTTAACGTGACGCTCAAGTGACGGGTGATTGTCACATCTAACAGTCTGGCGAGAAAGAGAGAAAGTGTCCATTTCCCAAAACGTCAAACTATTTCATCAGGTGTAAGCTAATCTGTCACTTCCTGTGGTTGAGGCCAAAAAAGACAAGATTATATTTGAGCATCACAGGGAAACCAAACAAAGTACAGTAAATCACAAGCGAGACGTCCGCGTGACTACTACAGGAAACCTGAGCACTTACCCCGTGAATATACAAGTAAATGTAAAGGATCCGGTTATATTTCATTCAACAAACACTTCCTGCCCGTATGTTGGATGTGCTCGCTCACCATGGCGACGGCCTGACGTCCTCCTGGAAGTCGACGGGCCTCTCCTGCTTGAAGAGGACATATATGTAGCGGTGGAAGCCTGTTCCTCGGGCCGGAAAGGGGGGCAGGTAGTGGCACAGCTCCTCCCCGGCCTGCACCGCTCCGCCTGGTATGTTCCCGCTACAGAGACACGGGTCAATCGAGGCTGTAGTGCTTAAATTAAATACACACTCAAAGTGTCCTCTCACGCCTTTGTTAAGATATGAGGGCCCTTTCTGGATTTGTATGACTCTGCAAGACCTTCATAAAGAGGAGGGTGAGTGGATGGTGGATGGATGGTGGATGGGGTCAAATATGTTCAATTTGGCAACATATTTGATGAGTGCTTCTTTGGTGGGTGAGTTTACGAATTGAAGTCAAATATACATGTTTTGTATCTTTTTTCTCTTGTGGGACAAAATCTTTCAAAACCAATTAAATATAGTTACAAGAAAAATGCTCTTTCTACCTCATTAATAAAAATTATTATTTAATTTATTAATCATATTAAAACTATTAGTCTCCTACTTCACTGAAAAGTCCATTTTGTGTTTTAAATTAAAAGTACATTGATGTCAAGTGTGATTTTTGTTTGTCATTTAAGTAAACCTCCCTGTAAAAGCAACTCTGTCAACATGTGTTGTTGTTTTGTTTTTGCTCTGTAAATAAGAGCCCAGCCGACTTGACTTGCATTACTCACACTAGCCAGTGGATGTATTCTGCCTCGTTATCCAGAAGGTGCTCATCTGGGGGGAAAAAAGACCAACTATTTTAGACTTTTTTTTTTTTTTTTAAAGGCAGCACGTTGTCGATCATCACGATCTAGTGACCCAGTGCCTCTTGGGAAAGCTAGTGCCGACCTGGACAGGTGAGCAGGAGGGTCCACAGGGAGCCCTCCTCCGCATCAAAGCTGACCTGAGGGACGGATGCTGCCTGAAGAGAAAAAGGACACACATGTCAAACTGGAGACGGAGCACAAAGACGAAAGGACACTTAATGAAATGAGACACAGGACAGAAAGAGTGAAAACTAACGCACTCCAGTAGGTGTCAGACGATTCCCATAATACACCTGGCCCCTGTTGTCCTGTCCATGGCAGATGTGGAGTGAGACTTGAGGGAGAAAATAGGCCATGGGGAAGAGATCTCTGAAGACTCCGTAGTGGTCTGCCAGTCTCTTTATATGAAACGGGCCGCTGCTCTTCTCCCAGGTGTCCTGCACTTGATCCAGGCAGATCTTAACTGTGGGGGGGGGGGGAGAAGAGAACAGCTACTCCAGAGTATCTGAACCGTCCGTGAGAAGTGTTGTGAGTGAGCTTCTTACACGTGCGCAGACGAGAGGCCCTCTCCAGGTCTTTGTTCTTCTTGTTGTCCTTCATCACCTGCCTTCTCTCCCTCACTTCCTCGGTCCTGCGGGGCCGATAGTACGGCAGCCCGATGTCCACCAGCTCGGCACCTGCGACATCCCAAAAAAACTGTGATCAAAGTTCACTGGCACCAGTTCCCCCCCCCCCCCCTCCCGCTTCACCTCTCACCATGCTCAGGATCGGCTCTCTCCACGTAGCTCCTGTAGGTCTTCCACCAGGCAGGCTTGTTCTTCGCCCGCTCGGCTTGTCTCAAGTAACGAGTGTAACTGCGATACTTCTCCATCGACTTCAGGTTCTCGACCTTGATCTCCTCGTTCGGCAGCGGCCCCGGAGGAGGAACCCGTCCGCAGAGGGACGCTGGTGTGAGGAAACGTCCCAGACAGTTACACTGGACATCATACATCATTTTTAAAGACTGCAAACTTTGACAGTTGTTGTTGTTGTTGACCAGATTGATTTGTGTTTGCATGTTTATAATTTCATTTTGTGAGCCAGCTTCAGCTCCATTTAGTTTTTACATTTGTTTGTATTTGTGTTTATTGTCTGCTGTTGTTTGTCGTGTAATGTCATTGTTCAACATGTGAAAATCTATTGAAACTCGCATTACAGGATTCATTTGACCATGATTTGTAGTCATTGACAACCTCAATGTCAGCAGGTTATGCATGCGAAACATTTACAACAAGTATTTGATAATTGTATGTCAAGAAGGAGCGAAACACAAGACGAATTTAAACATTTTCCTCATTTCAGCACATTTATTAAAGATGCATCTTCTACATCTGGCAGCACTTGTTTCACATGTCATGTGTGGTTCTCCTCGTGTTTCCTCAAACCACTGCTGGGAACTAATGCCCAAAATAAAACACCATTTATTGTCAATGGTATCTGATATGTGAGATATGACTATTCAAGAGCTAGGTCTTGTTCTTGAGAACTTTTCCTCTTAAGTTCACATTTAATTGTCGCATTTCTCCAAATGCATGTAACGTGGGTCTGCTTCAAACTGATCTAACCCGACATACATGGGCTTCAGTACGTGTAACACTGAAGCCCGGGCACGAAGTTCCTGAACATAAACCCCAAAATAATTTAACAATATCGTTACAATACCTGCTGTGACAAAGGTTCTCGCATTATTGACCCCTAAATCTGTCCCACTTCGCAAGGCAGCAGCGCAGAGCGTGCGCAGCGCCATCTTGGAATGAATGTGCGTTGTTGTTTTTTTTGATAAAATACGGTGGCCGAGGGGAGCGAAACTAGTCTGTTTACGTTGAACTAATTTCTTTCCGTAGCGTAGTCCACTTGCAGACAATAACGGCAACATATATTATTATTGTTTTCACTAGTATAATCAGATCATTTTTAAAAATTTCAAGCCGTTTTGAGCAAACCACCATCGTAATTATACACTTTTATATTATATTATTATAATAATTATAAACGCGATTAGTTGTAATGTCACAATGTAGTGAATGAGTGACAGCAAAAAAAAGAATATGATACAAATGTAATGTAACGCAGCAACATTAGCGATATTATCGTGTATTATACGGCATAACGAGCTAGTGGTGTTGGGTCGTTTATCTGTGTTTTCCCCGGCAGCACCTGAAGGCATCGTTTTTGCGTATGTCGTCACCAGGGAAGCGTTGTTCACACAGATGCTGCTGTGCACGAATGTGTCTGTACAAGTGGTAAGAATTGATTTTGTGTCGTGTTTGTGTTATAGCTACGCGGCGATGTAGAAATGTGCGCTAATTAACAGTTAAATCACCAGACTGTTTTAATATTTTGACCATTATTTGTCCCCAACTGTCCCTAGCTAACGTGAACTGTCTATTCCGGGCTAACGCTAGCTAACGTTAGCTTTACCTTCCACTTGGCTAAGTTAATGTGTGGTAGCCAACGTTACCGGTTAGACTAAGCCTTGTATTGCTGTGTCCCAGTCTGAGAGCTGCACTAACAAAAATGGGGCATGTTTTTTCTGCCTTTTGATAAACTGGCTACATAGAGGGCTTAAAATGTGATATTTATCTCATTGTTGATTTATGTTTGAGTTCCATCATATCAGTACAAACCTCTTCCTTGTCTTCATTTTGTTTTTCAGAGAGGTGTCTGCTCTTTCTTCAAAGATGGAGTCTCAGAATTCCAACCTGACCTGTGTCATATGCCTGGAGCGTTTCCGAGTCCCTGTGACCATCCCCTGTGGTCACACCTTCTGTCAAACATGCATCACCATTCACTGGGACACCAAGAGCAAGTCTGATATCGGACCTCAGTGCCCCATCTGCAATGAGAAGTTCCCCACCAGGCCCATTCTCAAGCGCAACGTGTCCCTGTCGGTCCTGACCGAGGCCGCAAACAGCACCTCCTGTAGAGAGGCGCTCATGAGGGGAAGCGAAGGTGCGAGGGCCATGCTGCTGTGCGATCGCCATAAAAAGCCTCTAGTTTATTACTGCACGCAGCACAAAACGTCGGTGTGCTGCGAGTGTGCTATCTCTGAATGCGGGAACCATGACAAGGTCTTGTTGGAGGCAGAAAGGGAAAATCAAGAGGTACAGTAACACAACAGCCACCACAGCTGCTTCTTAGCTGGGCAGTTATTACACTGTCCACTTTCCTCCTGCATCAAAGGTGATTGTGCCCGCTGTCTCAGTTTATCGTGTTTTCATTACAGCTGATGCTGGAGAGAAAGAGTAAGGAGGTGGGGAAACTCACGGAGGAGACGCGGAAAAGCATCAATGACTTGGCGGAGAATATCAGTCAAGCTAAGGTAAACTCCAAACCCAAGCCTTTCTTTATGTGAAAGTAGCCTAAAGGGGTCAGTGCGCTTCAAACAAACTGGTTTCTCAACAGAAAAGAGAGGCTTATAAGGATTTTAGATTCTATCCAACATGTTAACTCTCGGTGGCCACATTGGCACAAATCAGCCCTTCCTGCAGCTGTCTCGCAGTGACAGCCAGTTTTAATCAACATCAGCCAGTTGATCGTTCTCCTTGCACACCCACAACGCTGGTAATGCATGGGCATGAAACGTTAACTGACAAAGCTGCAGTCCGGAAAACTTCATATATGAAGCTTATAATACTATAAGCTTCATATTATTATTATTGTAGAGAAATCATTTATAATTGGACTCTGTTGACCACCCAAATTCTGCATATTCCATCAACAGGTGACCCTCCAGCAGACCTCCACCTGGGTCAACGTCAAGTTCTCCACCCTGATAAAAACACTGGCGGAGAAGCACGAGGCCACAGAGCTCTTCATTGAGGAGCAGAAAGCGGCTGCCGTCAGAGAGGCGGAGGCGCGGCTGGCTGAACTGGAGGATCGCGCCCGGATACTCGGAGAGAGCCAGCGACAGATAGCAGCTGTGCATAACCTCTCCGACACCGAGCTCATCAAGGTCTGTCCCCAACGACTGCACTGCGCTGCGCTGCGCTGCGCTGCGCTGCACTGCACTGCACTGCACTGCACTGCACTGCAAGGTGTTTTCTGTAGCAAATAAGGAGCAGCCAGAAAGCAACTTTTTGTCTCGCTGTCACCGTCCTTTTGTCTGAATGTTTCATCTAATTTCTTTCCTGTGATCTCAACATTTTGGGGAATAATAAGGGTATTGGTCATTTTGTAAGTGCACTTCCCACACTTGTATGATATTTACATATGAAAACGTGTTTTGTGAGGAGCACATTGGTCATTTGAATTCACATTTAAAGACAGTCTGGTTTCTCTGAGACAGTGGCTGCCCCTCCACGTCAGTTTTGCTCAGTTCCTTCCTCTTCATTGTTTTACACACTCCTGAAAATCCGAGCCAGCTGAGTGTGTTTCTGTCAGCGCTCAGCCATGTTGACCTGGAGAGTTCAAACCTGACAGATCTAGCATTAGTGAATATTTCTACTGCTAGATGGCAGCAAAAGCAGGATTATAACTTTGTGCAGTTTCTGTTTAAAGACTTTAGGCTGTTTAATGTCACAAAACGTTCATCATGACTCGTGAAATTAAGAGAATTAGTTGTTTGCAGCTTTGACATAATGTTAATGTAGGGGGATATTAAAATGTAAAACCTTTGTTGCATTGTACCCTTCTTTCCTGTCACCGTCTAATAACATCCTATCTCTTCACAGGAATCGATGGTCCTTGAAGTTCCACGTTTCGAGTATATTCCCACCGATGTAACACCGACCCTCCAAGAGCGATTAAACGGCATCACAGACGTCCTGTCCCGCGTCTCCAAGCTGGTGTTGGAGGAGCTGGAGAAAGCTGTGAGCGCGGCTGTGGGTCAGGACAAAGACGGTACTCTCTTCCCTCTGTAGCTCGATGTTTCTCAGCGGTTTGTTCCCCAGCCTTTGCTCTGGGTTCTCAAGCTTGTCTTTGGTCTCCAGGTTCTCCTCAGGATAAGAAGCCGATCCTGGCTGTGGTTCCCAGCCCAGCTGCTCCGTGCCACCCTGGCGGGAAGGAGGGCCTCGCTGCTTGTAAGTCAAGTATTTACCTGATCGCCTGGAATTGAAGACCTGTGCTCTCTACGTATGTTCCACATGGAGACATCAGCTCCTGCTTCAATCTCCCTCCGTCATTACAGACCGATGCTCGCTGACCTTTGACCCTCGTACGGCCAACGGGCACCTGTTTCTGTCCCATGAGAACCGGAGGGCGGAGCACCTGACCTCCGGGCCCCGCCCCGTCCCAGATCACAAAGCCCGCTTCGATCACACCTGGCAGGTACTCTGCTTTCAGGGCTTCACCCGTGGACAGCACTACTGGGAGCTGGAGGTGTCCAAGCCCTGGGCCTACCTCGGGGTAAACAACCGTGCACTTCACACAGTATCAGAAACAGTAGCTAATAAAAATCTGCTAAACACAAATGTTACTCGCATGATGTGGCACCATTTGGGCGGCCATTTTGGATGACCCAACCATTACCCCTTTTCATGAATATCAGAATTGCCGCATAACAAAGCAGCACTTCATTTCTTTCGCCTTCCTGTTTCCCAAACGCCCCGCCTCCCACCAGGTTACCTACGAGACCATCCCCCGGAAGGAGAAGGGCAAGAGGTGCATGGTGGGTATGAACGAGCTGTCCTGGAGCCTGCAGCTGGACGAGCATCAGCTCAGCGCCTGGCACAACGGCCGGCGGGAGACTCTGGCCGGCCTCTCGCAGCACGGCCGCATCGGCATGCTGCTGGACTACGAGGCCGGGACGCTCACCTACTACGGGGACGGGCAGACCAGGCTCCACGCCTTCCACTGTGCCTTCACCCAGGAGCTGTTCCCGGCCTGCTGGATAGGAGAGGGGGTCAGCATCACCCTCTGCTCCACATGAGGTGAAGAAGGGAGCTCGGTCATAAGAAGCACTAGCTGACTCGACACAGAGGATCCCACTGAACCATTTAGGTTTTAAAATCTTTTTTTTCTCTGTTTACAAAGACTTCCTTCCCACATTGTTTGAGACTGTGATGGGCTTTCTTCCCCACAACTGTCCACCTCTCTTTGGCTTATTCGCATTTATGCTCAGCACATGACAACATGGCCAAGGAGAAAGTCACAAACGGTGACTCTAAAGGCTCCAGTTTAAGGACCACTTCCTTCTGTATGTTTGAAATAACCTTCAACTTTAGATGTTTAGACCAATCAACTCGTACGTTTCCTCGTTCTACTGCAAATACGCATTTCTGACTTCCGTGCAAATGACTTATTATAAAATAGGTTGATTCCTGAAATCCAGGAACATGCTGAGGTCACGCTGAGTGCTGATTGGTTAGAAAGCACACAAGTACAGTGACATCAGTTGATCCACTGCTCCTGCGTTGTTTTCCTTAAACCTTTGTGTTAAATAAGTGCAACTCTTACAAATACACAACCTTTCGAAGGGTGACACCGCGTGTGCTGCCAGCACATGTGGGAGATTTCACCAATGCAGCACTTAAAGAAAGTTTATTTTGGGAGATCTGCCTGTTTGCTTCCTCGCTGAGAGTTAGACGATCATTACCACTTAGAAATTGGTTGGTTAGCTTAGCATAACGATGGAAACAGCTAGCTCACAGGTTACAAAATCTTCCTGCCAGCACCACCACCTAAAGCCCCCTAATTAACATATTATTTCTTGTTGCCTGGCAACCAGCGGAGACTCCAGGGAGGCACTGCGCCAAGAAATAGTCCCGCACACGAAACCTCAACCTGGTGTTTTAAGATGGAGCTTTTGTTCGGGTCAGACCGTCAACTGTTCACAGCCTTGTTTTTAAGCTAAGCTAACCACGTAGCTTCATATGAGTCGCACCGATCTTCTAACTCTCTGCAAGAAAGCCGGGGAAGAAGTTCCCATGTTTCCTCCTGGGATCAGAGCCTCTAATTGACCACTGCCTTTTCTTTTCTCTCCTGTCTGGTTTCTCTGATGTGGACACACACACACACACACACACACACCGATCAGCCAGAACATTACGACCACGCACAGGTGACGTGAAGAACATTGATTATCTCGTTACAATGGCACCTGTCAGTCCGTGGGATCTGCAGCGAGTGAACATTTGAATCTGTTGGAAGCAGAGAAATGGGCACGCGTGAGGATGTGAAGAGCCAAACTATGGAGGACCAAAACTGCCATAATTAAGAATAAATGATTCAATAAATGAATTGATATGCCATTAAATGCACAAAAAATAGTATTAACAATAAATATAGGCATTCATTTATTGATAAATTGTAACATAAATAGATATTTCTGTATTT
>JAVQJD010094537.1:27500-30697 GCA_036023655.1 Nannoperca australis | reverse complement strand
GGTGGGACAGGTCTGCTTCTCTCACCACACTTAAAATACACATCCACACCACTAGATATCAATGTTAACTTATTTGAATACTATTTCACTATAGTAACTGAACCTATCAAAGTTCTTTTTGTTGTCCTCTACCGCCCACCAGGTCCTCTAGCTGACTTTGTGAAAGAGCTGGACGTGCTCCTCAGCATCCTCCCTGATGACGGGACTCCACTGATGGTCCTCGGGGACTTCAACATTCACCTCGGGGGAACGCAGGCTGCTGACTTCACGTCCCTCCTGACTTCGTTCGGCCTGAAGCTGCTGAACACACCACCAACCCACACAGCGGGCAGGCAGCTGGACCTCATCCTGACCCGTAACTGTATCTCAGACTTAACCTCTGTCACTCCACTGCACATCTCTGACCACTTCTTCATTCAGCTCTCAGTCTCACTTCCACCAGCTCCCTCACCCTCTCCACCCCCGGTAACATTTCGTCGGAATCTCCGTGAACTGTCTCCCTCCCACTTCTCCTCCCTTCTAACATCCTCCCTTCCCCCCATTGATAGCTTCACAATGCAGTGCACTAACACAGCCACTAACACCTTGCTAACCACTTCACTTGACAGTCTCTGTCCCCTCACAACCAGGCCTGCGCGACCCTCCCCCTCCTGCCCGTGGCTAACGGACATGCTTCGCAAAGAGAGCTCCACGCTTCGAGCAGCTGAGAGGAACTGGCGCAAATCCAGAGACTCAGCCGAACTCAGGAAGTATCAATCCCTTCTTGTATCAATCCCGCTCACATCCGAGACTTTTCTCCTGTCTGGCCCCCCAGTGGTGGAACCAGCTCCCCACATCCGTCAGACAAACAACCTGTCTGGCCACGTTCAAGAAAAGACTAAAGACTCATTTGTTCCGGGAATACAACAGCACTTAAATGACACATTGGTTCTACAAAGTATAAAGTATAGCATATTGTATGTTATTATAGTGGAATTGTATTTTAGTTTGAATGTATTGTATTTAATAATGTACAAAGATAATCTGTTCTTAGATTTATTGCTCTTTTGGATTCTTGTGATTCTGCCATTGGCAGCGATGCACTTACTTACAGCACTTGTGATTCATGTCTTACAAGTTTGATGAGACATCTTGTTGTTTTCGATCATGGTTCTATGCACTTTATGTAAAGCTCTTATTTGGAAGTCGCTTTGGATAAAAGCGTCTGCTAAATCCCTAAATGTAATGTAATGTAAATGTGATAGCATACCTGTGCTTTTAACTTGTTTATGATCATAGTGACAGTTTAGTCACCTTTACATTTTATTTAATATTTATAAGCTTTATATACTATTTACTGCGCAAAGATTATGTAACACACTACTTGTGGAAATATGCAGTTTCAAGCAGGGACTGAGAAAACAGTTTCTCTGATGGTGTTTCACTGATGCTCCAACATCCTTGACAGCAGCCTAAACTACAACAATTATCTAAATAAATGTTATAACAACTAAAAGTCTACCTGGTTGGTAAGAAACCAATCTTATGATATGCTTGAAAATGCAGGACACAAACGTAAAAGTACACTAATATGGTCCTTTGATTAAGGCAAGTGCCATTAACTGATGAAACAGCGCTGTGTTAAAATACACATAACTGTACCTGAAGACAAAAGTTCCCGCTGTGCCGTGTCCAAGCACCTCGGACGGAGTGAAGGAGATTTTTCCCACTTGCACCTCCTCACTGCTTCCTTCTGAGAGAGGTAGGAAGGAAGAACGAAGTAGAAAAGAATTCATCTCATCTTGATGGCGAAAGAAGGAAATAATACACAGTGGGTCTAAACACAGTTTGGTGCGTTACCTGCTGTGGGTTTGTGCCCGGCGGTGCCATTTCTATCGACATCTGGGGGGCTGCTGCTGGGAGTGTAAGAACTGGGTGGAGGGTCTGCAGATGCAGGCTGAGAGTCTGGATGTAGAACAGTCAAGATATATAAATATACAGTATGTGTCTCTTGTAAGTCTCTTTTTTTCTGTACCCAATTCAATCAAGGCATGAATAATATATGTAAGATTTCTAGGCTTGGAGAAAAGGGTTGCTTCACTGCTACTTTATGCATTTTAATAATCCTTTTTCAAGTGTAATGCAAAGATAAATGCTTAGTTATTAAACTGGACCCCAATGTGATTAAATACATGTAATACAGAATAATAGAGAACTTGTTTCACAAGTTACGTACCACTGGAGAGGTCTGTGTCAGTAGAATGGGTTGTCTCTAAAGAAACCAAGGTCACTGTCTGAGTGTTAGTCTGCGTGTTGGTCTGCATGCGCTGGAGACGAGACTCAAAAGCCTCCTCCAGCTGCCTTTGAGCTATCAGCTGCTGAGCTGCACGCTGGAAGAACACACACACACACACACACACACACACAGATCACGCCGAATGCTGTTAGGAGATGGAGTTTGAGAGGTCAGTATTGAGAATATTGAAGAGGACGAAAAAATGATGGTCTTCTTCGAGAAAGATTGTATCTTAAATCTTCCTTCTCAACACTGTCAGTAAAAACACAGCAACCACCATTCAGCCTGAATGTTGTGAAAGAAAACTCCACCCAAAAAACATACAAACAAAAAGGCATTTGAAGTGCCTTTCGCCCCATATTCACTACATAGTAACAAATTATGCTTCTGTATCATAGAATGGATATTTCCACTAACACACTTCCACAGGGGCATGCAGTTTGCCACCAAAACAGAATGAAAAACTTCACCTTAAAACAGACACGTGCATCTTAACAACAGATAAGACGCGGACACACACACACACACTCACGATGGGGTATGTGAGCGCGAAGGCCAGCCATCCTCCCAGCAGCAGCGTCAGAACAGCCAGAGTAAGACGGTCCTGAGTCATATAGACGGGCAGCACAGTGGCCAGCCTCGGGGCCTCTCCTGATGTCGTCGCATCAACCCCTCCTTTATTAGTGTTGGTGTCACTATGGCTACCAACAACTGTGTGGAACTGAAGGACACAGTAACAATAACAGGGATTGATGAGGAATAGATGAAAACAAGATCTCACTTGTTTTCATCTATGTTTGTCATCATTGTAGTTTACAATGAAAGTGGTTGTTAAATGAGCAATTAGTAGTTTTTAACATCAATGATTTGGTTTCTGGGACAGTTTGAAATAGGCTGTAATGGACAATGATAGCCTGATAGA
>JAVQJD010094537.1:0-22500 GCA_036023655.1 Nannoperca australis | reverse complement strand
ACGGGAGGACTAAAGCTATTGAACTAACAACAGAGGTCGAACTCTCTCTCCATTTCCAGCACGGGACTCTATCTGACATCTATCTGAGAAAGTTAGCACCGGCCGTTTAACAACGCGAAAGCTGCGCGGACAGTCAACAAACACGGTGAAGTAAAAGCTAGTAATACCGCTTTAAATCCATAATAACAGCAACGCAACCGTTCCTGTCACTATTCCATATTTCCGTGTTGGGACGGAATCTGTGACGTCAGGAGTGAACTGTCAACTGACTGTCAAGCAGAGAGGTGGGCGGGGCGCCTCCGCTTGGGGTGAGTGACAGGACGCTCGGCTAATTGGAGGAGAGATGTGGAACAGAGGGGGAGGAGCTGTAGAAACGACTGGAACACGTGGAATCAGACAGCAGGACAGTTGTGAACACAATAAGAGCGTCTTTTTGTGCAATAGAAAGTAGTGGAGGGCGTCATTGTTGATTGAGCTCTCTCTCTCTCTCTCTCTGCACTCCCTACAGTGTAATACACACCCATATCAGTGGTGTATAGTAGCCTAGTTTTACATCGCTGACTGTCTTAGGTACATTTTTGAGCTACTATACTTAAATTGCTGTATTGAAGTGCTTTATACTTGCTTCCACTACATTTCAGATGTAAATATTGTCCTTTACTTTTTATTCCAACGCTTTTCATCAGACAGGTAGTGACATTGCAGGTTAAGATTTACATAATTTTAAAAGAAGTAATGGATTGCAATTTATTTGCAATATATTATGCTTAAATCTACTATTTGTACGTTATTTTGACATATATGTAAACACTTATTTTGAATCTTTATGTAATGTAAGCTTAAGTATTGTCTTATAATAATAATAATAATAATTTTACACTGAAAGGGATCATTCAGCATTTTAAGTACGTCTACTTTTGATTAAAAGTTCATTTTAGTTATTTACTTCAACTAAAAAGGGTACTTTAGTTTGGTGTTGCACATAGTTGAAGGACTCACAATAGACAGATTCAAGATAGAACAGGAAAAATCAAATCAGTAGAGACCACAATATCCTGACTATAAGCCCCCGTAAAAGAGATACCTTTACAAGAGATCTTTGATTGTCTGCAAGCATAAATTGAGAATAAAGGTCCTCCACAGCTACAGAAGACATTATACAACTGTTTCAAAAGTCTGAATTGTACTCCACGGGCTACCAAACTGAGTGTAATAGTGTAAAATGTGTAAAAATATGTAGCATAGCCCTTTTAATAAACATTAAAATGAAGAACTTTTACCTGCAATGGACTACTTTTACACTGTGGTATTGCTACTTTTAGATCTGAATACATCTATCACATACACAGTAAAATCAGAAAAGGAAACTCAAACATTTATTAAAACACTTTATTTCTCTGAAACATGTTTCCCTTCAGACATGTCAGCCCAAGTTCTTTCCCTATGACTTACCAAAATAGTATTCACAAAATACTATTCAAAGTGCCTTTACATGGGGAAAACAGACTGGGATAATGTAACTTGTAAGCAGGTGTACTTCAGATATGAAATTATGACAAAAATAAGACAACACTGGCAGGCACTTCTGTCATTTGAGGTATGCACAAAAATGAAACAAACAGACTGGTCTTTCAAGGCATATGCCGGCTGTGTGCAGGTGAGTGAGGTGTGGGCTCTATACACAGTGCAGTGCCCAGCCCTTTGAATATGTGTGGTCTACTAGTGGAGCACGCTGTCAGGTTTGGGATAGCCAAACAGCTCAAAGTCTGGTTCATACAGCTTGTACAGTTCTCTCCTCATTGAAATGGGAATCTGTGCAAACCAGTCTCTTTCCCAGCTGGCTGCAGTGCGGTTTCGGGCACCCAAAGGAAAGTGTAGCAGATGATCCACATCCAGAAGCTTCAGCAGGTGCTCAGCATCTGTTTCTAGGGTTTCTAGCCGTCCAATGAAGTCATACTTCACCTGGCATGGATGGCACAGACGGTTCACCTGAAACAATTAAAAAATTGCATTTTGTGCAGATGTTTGCGACTTGGTATGTAATATCTGCCTGTGTAACATGGCTGTTTATACTGTGTGTGTGTGTGTGTGTGTGTGTGTGTGCGCATTGTGTGACAGGTCATACAACTCTAGTCCTGTGTTTATTACCCCAAATGTAATAATCATATTAACAGATGTAGGAAATAAAAAGCGCATGAAAGAATAAAACATAAATAAAAAATGAAAATACAAGAAGATGAGATTTATTCTCTGATCTGAAACATGTCACACCAACACAATTAAGTGGTCCACATGCTAAAATGTGCGTGCTAAAAAATCCCAGCACGTAGACTCAAATGGTTAGATTTATTTGAATGTGGAATTGATGTATGCAGTTGTCCCACGATACAAACGTATAGAGGATATAATTGGGACCCACAAAATGCAAATGAAAGGGACAATCTTAGTGGCATATAAATGACCAACAGAGTGGATAAGTATTCATATAGTGATCTCATAAAATTCAGTCATCTAAAAATGAGATCAAACTGTATTAAGTGTAGCTTTACACGGCTTGTGAAATGTTGCCTGGTGAGACAAATACCTGCCGCCAGTGTTCGTTGAAGATACTCTCCCTCTCGGTCTCTGGATCCAGCAGGTATGTGATAAACTGCTGAAACGTGGGTTTGATTCCTGCTGCAAATGCCTCAGCCGCTGTCTCTGGCAAAGTGCCAGACACATTACCATAACGACGCACCATGACCGAACCAAACTGCTTGTAGAAGTCCTCGTTAGGCCTTAAAACACACACAAATACACACACTTTAATAATTCAAGAATGAAAGGACTGCTGTTTAATCAAACGTGAAGCACATTTCTCAGTCTCATCCGACACACACACACACGGTCATACACTCACTCTCTGTCTACCCAAGCACTAATAGACACACACCTTCCAAACTTATTCCTGAAGGCTGAGATAAGGCGAACAAAAGGGTCTCGTACAAACAGAAACTTGGTGTAATGCTGGAGCTTGAGTGCCATCAGGTGGCGAGACAGAGAACCATAATGCCGCCAAAACCTGGTGAAAGACACACAAACAGCACACAACACCATGAAAGCAGATGTTTAGTGTCTTTCTTCTTAAGTCATGATTGTAATGCTTTTGAGTTTGCCAAAAATCCAAATTCTGTAGCTGTTTAATCTTGTGCAATACTGAACACATTTGGTGTCACTAAATTATTTGAAAATAAAGGAAGATCAGTCCTTAATGAGAAAAAATAAGCCAAAAGGTAAACACATGCCCGGATACTTATATCCAAACAAAGAAAGCTCCTGAGGGGTAGAGAAAGCTCTGTCTGTGCTGCAGCAACAAGCCCCGCCTGTCGTTTCCACTCTCCCCTTCAAGTGCCAATTTAGTAAATAACTCCTTTAGCTCACAGATAGTTTGTCAAACACACTTTCAGCACAACTGAAATACTACAGTGATTTACACGTTTCCTTGAGTTTCAAACGAAGAAATAATTACTGCAATGTTTTCTGTAATTCTTAAAATCCTCACACCACTATCTTTGTAAATAGATTTTGTAGGATATTTGGAAAGAAAGAGGTCCCTTGATATTATCAGACTGACTCACTTTTCTTTCAGAACTGCAAAGTTGTCTCCTACCAGATTTACGTCTGGCTTGACAACCCGACTTATTGGTTGATTTTCCTTTGTTGTCATTGTGGGATTGACGTACCACGTGTGGTTTGTTTTAATGGATAACATTTTTTTAATTCTCATCGTTCAGACCTGTTAGTATATACATTTGTGTTTGTGTGTGTCATACTTGGCAAAAGTGAGGTGGAGAGAGGAGTTGTGTACGAGGTCAGGAGGTACAGCCTCTGGGTCAGTGTAAGGTTTTCCTGAGGAGGGCGAGATCAGAGACTGAGACAGAACCACCATCACTCTTTTCCAGTTGGTGCACGCTACCTGAACGGGGAACAACGATGGAAGGAAAGAAAAAGGAAAGACAAGGTGTTCAGAAAGACAAGAGGGGGCTATGAATGTACGTGTTTGAATGTGTGTTTTGACCACTTGCAAATGAGGAACTGCGATTTAAAGATGTCCTTCTTACTTTCTTGCAATTTTTTTTCTTACACTTCCATCCACACACAGTGAAGTAACTCGCCACCCACATGTTTACACAAACACACGCACCAACGTAAGGCAGCTGTACCTTGGGGACATAGCAGTAGATAATCTGGTGAGTGTCATCCACTATCAGGTGATCCAGTTCCCTGTTGGGGATCTGCTCAAATGCCCGAGTCCTGCCGGGAAATTCCACTGCATCCTTTCCAGAACACATATCCATGATCCTCTTCTTCCTCGCTTCTTGTTCGCTGTCATCAACAGCAGCACTACTCCTCTCCTTCTCCTCATCCTCCCTTGTTTCCTCCTTCCTGTGTTCCTCTTTTACCTGCCCCTCCTCCTCCGTATGTTCCTCAGTCACTCCTCCTTCTTCCTCAGGGACCAGTAGCGTACTGGAAGCATTAGTGGGGACAGTGAAGGAAGGACTGGTCTGGGCTCTGCTGGTGGACGTAGAGTATGAAGATCCTGGAGTCGCCTGAGGGTAAGAATCCGAGTGAAGTGACTCGTGTTTGTGGTCCTGCAGGGGGTAGAGGTTGAAGCCACCGACGTCGTACCAGTAGATGATGATCAGCAGGATCATAAACAAGGACCCCAGAATAAACGCCACTCGTAGACCACGCCATGTTCCCATGGTTATTCCAGATCCAGAGTCGTGATTGGTGAAGAAAAGAGGCAGCTGTTACCTCAGCCCCATGGTGGCTATCTATCACAAAAGGAGACGCTTCCTGTTTTCCTGCTGCAACTGAAAAAAACAGGAAATGTGACTAAGACCCCTGTTCCTCTTTTATAGCCTAAATGACATAAAATGATTAATCAACTACAAACTGATTATAAACTACAAGAAGTGACTATTAGCTCAGCCTCACAAAACACATACTGGGGGTCACTAATGTAGGATGTGAGTAAGTTCATTCACTCAAGTACTGCTATTTTGTACTTCCTCTACATTCCACTTTTTATCCAATACCTTCATTTCACTTCTATATTTACTACTTCATTTGAAGATTAAAACTTTAACTGGAGAAACTGCTGTTTACCTCACATTCCTGTGTCACAACCTAATGACTTTTCTCTACTTGTTGTTGTACTTCTACTTCAGTCAAATTATGAATGCAAAGCTTTTACCTGTAATGTAGTATGTTTATTATCGGTATTACTATGATCCCAAAACTTCTTCCACCACTGAGGTTCAATATCCTGATATTAGCAGCTCCATTTATTTACACAGTAACAATTAGATGGTGTGTATTCTAGAAGTGTATTTTGACTTAATATGTTATTAAAAATAAGTATTTCTATTTGGTAATCATGCAGTTATAAATGTAATTAAAATATTAATAAACACTCATGGGGGAGGCGGCGGATGGTGATGGTCTCATTTTTTAATAAGCCATTGTGTCTACAGTTGAAAGTATGAATAATTCATAAATATTGGGTCCATACAGAAGTCCACCAGATGGATTAGAGAGCTAAAAAGACAAAGCAATTTACATGCATGTAAGGCATCTATAAAGCATTAGAAAGTAATTTATTAACAATTAATAAGGCCATTATTAACAATTATTAATCCTTTATAATAATAAAAAAAACCTATTACAATGTAGTGCCAACGTTTATTGCATTCCAGAATTCTATTCTGGAATCATACAGTTAACACACTGTAACACCTTTGAGCTGTCTGGTTACCATGGCAACAGCAAGCACTGATTCTAATTGGCTACACACAGTGGTTAGGTTAAACCAATAACAATTAAGGTGGAACAAACTAAAGAAAATGAAATATAATATTCACATTGAACCCTGTGTTCATCTGACTGTTTCAAACATGTCTTGATTGTCAGATACTGTGGTCTTAGTGGTCAAAGAAATTCGTCAATTCCTCTCCAGGTTTTTCCCTAACCTTAAATGTATTTTTATAAGGGTCCCAGGCCTGTGAAGACTTGAAGCCTACTAAATCCTGTCAATCGTTACCCCCATATTTTAATTCCACTTAATCAAATGTACCAAAAAAATGTATTTGGCTAAAATTGTTAAATTAAATAAAATGACATTTTTAAATGAGATCGATACATAAATAAAATTACAAAAAATACAGTTACAGTGCAGTAAAAGGATGTCAGTTGCCAATGCAACAAAGGAAATAAAGGTGCAATAAAATAAAATGGAATAGATATCTCCCCATCAACACTTAAATAGTTACAACGTCACAAAAGCTAAGATTACGATGTACGATGCAGCAGTGGTGGAATGTAATTATAAGAAAAATGTACGTAATATAAGTCTTGTATTTAAGTACAAATTTGAGGTAATACATTTGAATATTTAATTAATATTTTTAATTATATTTAATTAAAATCAGAGGTGGGCAGAGCATTAAATATTAAAGCATTAAATACTTCTGCATTGTGATAATATGCAGGACTTTCACTTGTGTTACTTCATAATTCTTCCTGAGTTGTAGCCAAATAAAGGACATTAAATCCAACCTATGCTGGACATTAGCAAACATATTTTACATTTTAAAGGCCAAATCATTTACAGAATAATTGTCAATGTATGTGCTATAAATGGTTTTGACCAGTGTGAAATTGCCCAGGGGCCGTGGGAACCTCAGACTCCGCCCGGGGCGCTCAGCTGTCACAGAGATGTGAACAAACGGGGTTGTGGGGGTGGAAGCAGCTCCAGTCCAGAGCCTGCTGGAGGGTTTACACCCCTTATTGTCTGTCACATAAAAACATCTGCTGTCGGGGAGAAGTGTGGAGAAAATTACGGTCCTAATAAAACCAGAAAAAAACAACATCCAGACTTGGAGAAAAGCAAAGCAGAAAGTAGCCTACGGCTCATATTTTATATGAGAAAAGTATAGGTTTCTTTCTGTGGTGTTTCTTTCCACTAGGTTTTGAATCTGAACTCCACGTTGACTGGAGGGGCCTATTTTGAAGAATCAACATCCACTAACTCTCTCGTGTCTTGGCACGCACTGTACCCACACACACACGTGCGCACAAACAGCGCAAAAGGAAAAGAATATTTCAAAAACATCCTATGCGAACTCTTAATGTGTCTGCGGAGCTCAATGACAACTTTTAGTACACGTTGTAGTTCAGCCTATTTTTAACTTTGTTAAGTTAAGTTCGGCTATTCACGAAGGGAGGTGGGTTACAGAGTGTTTTCTTTAAGTTAATATTCCTCCTTTTCGCAGGGGACTCACCATCACCTCCTCCAGATCCTCGGTCTGAAAACTACTTTAATTAATACAGTACACATGGTCACAATGTGTCCTTTCAACGGCCGCACTGGACGCTGTCCGTCTCTCGTGCAAACAGACACTTTCCTTTTACTCTGCCGACAACAGAAGGACTGAGCTCCTTTTCCTCCACAGCCTCCTCTGCCTTTTCTCCCATGCACGAACCTCCTCATCACGCTCGCACAGAGGTGTAAGAAAAGCCCGGTTCTGTTCCCTGTATGCCCTTCACACCGGGAACATTATATTAAGCTTAACACGCATCTGCCTGTCTGATAAAAATACTACAAATGACCGGGATGTTATGTTTTGTCTTACCCGGCAGATGAGCTGCATGGTGCCGGTCGCCTGCACGGCGTCCCCCTCTCCGTCTGTCCAGTGATGGGATCGGGTGGGCACGACAGCACTGTTGCGCTCTACGCGCTAAAGAATGAAGAAAACTCTCGCGAGATTTGGGAACCCAGACACCCACTCTTTCACACGTGCTCTCGTGTTACACAGCTGACCACACTTAGCATACAGTATATTGTACTACCCAGGTTTAAACTGTGGAACTATAAACCCACCTACTACGCCGCTGAATTAGCAGTAGTAGCTTTACTGTAATAAACAGCAGGGCTATAGGCTATTTAGAACACTAGCCTATGGAAGCCCGTCCCCATCAGGAGAAGAGGGAAAAAGTTGAAGCTATGCATAATTCAAATAATATTCATGATAATTAAAAACGTACAAATTTGATATAGTAAGTACCTAGATACAAAGTCACTATTATCAGAAATTAAAATGATGAGAAAATGAATCAAAGTTATGAGAAGTCAAAATAATGATATACTAAATCATTATTATGAATAGCTAGGTCACTAAGTTTTTATTATTTTATTTTAGTTATTTTCATTTCTTGGCAGAACTTCCATATTGCACCGAGGTCATGTACCTGACATTTTCAAATACAATACAGTCAAACACAACACCACCATAAAGTATGGCCTAAATACAGTTGTGTCAAAGCACCAACAACCAAAGCAGCAGTCGCAAAAGCAAAATATTAGTTATAGATAGATATCTATCAGGGCTGTTGTAGTGACTTTCCTTACTTGCAGGTTTCTGGTAACTGTGTAAATGCTCTCTTCTTTTGAATCTATTTTAGTATTTTAGTCATAAAATGTCTAAACATGGTGTCACCCATGTTTGAATGATAGCTCAAGAGCCGTCTTTTAATGAGTCTTTATAACATCTGTGGGCCAATGGGAAAATGAAGGGCTGGCTGCAGTCTCCACATCAAAAGGACCAGGCGGCTCACCAGCACTCTGCTGAAAGTTAAGACGACACTGATCCTGTTACTAAAAAAAAGTCTGACATTTCAAGTAGAAAGTCTTTGACGGTGCCACAACAAGTGCATCAGATTTACGGTTCAACCCATTGAGGAACAGGTGGATCAATGTTTGGATACATTACAGAACTGATTTATAACTTCGTTCAATTCAAATTAAAGGCCTGTTGTATGATTTATGAAGTCTAATGTTAAATCTCAGTCATGGTTCATGTCCCTTACTGTGACTGGTAGATAATATCTTCTATGAATAAGTCACTTGCTGACTGTTCTGTTGACCTTGTCAAACATCACAGTTAACATTTTTGTGCAATTGAGTGTGAACATACATTACAACGGGTTAACGGAGTAAAAGATCTCTGCAGCCTGTAGCGTCAATATTCAAACCGAGTGGAACAACACTGTCTGACCTCACATTTCCATTAGGGATTAACCATGCAGACTAATGAACCTAAATGGCGCAGGCACATCAAGAACTAACTGTTTCCTGTGTGACGAGTTGACAGGGACGCAAATGTTCAATGTGGATTAGGAACACAACTGGACTGTAGTCATGCCAACCTGCTAGAAAACGTCCTAACGAGTCTTCGGAACAGTTGATTTACTCCACATAAAGGAGATAATACTGCATCTTTCTTTCCACAAGCAGATGAAATGAATGTGAGTCACAGCAGGAAGGTATGAAGAAACCTTAGCCAGACGTTCACCTTAATGACAGGCCAGCTATCCAGGGGAATGGAGAGAACCCCATGATCATGGTTGCATGAAATATTTTAGGACCACAAAATACACAGTAGATATGAAGCAGTGAGTGACATTGACGTACACATATTTTGAACTATGGTGAAAGACAGACATATTAAAATCATCTGAGCAGAAAGACATTTCCGCCTTAAGCACATTTCCCCTGTAATTTATGGCAGTTAAACTGCTGACCAGGACAAGGAGGCGAGCACACACATTACACCTGGTTTAAAACGCTGCTCGATCTACCTTTTTTATTGGTCTACAAATCATTACATGGTCTCAACTACCTGTCTGACATGGTTTTAAGATATTATGTACCCACTAGATCCCTTAGGTCCCCTGGTAGATGTTGTTACTTGGTACTTGGTGGTTCCTAAGGCTCAGACAAGGCGTGAGGAACAGTGTACAGGAGGACTTGAGGGAGAAGAGAGTGGAAATCTTTAAAACTGCTAAAACTTAAAAAACACCTTTTTAGCCTGGCTTTTATCTAGTGTGTTTACTTTGACGTGCTCTTTTATGATTTCTTCTTATTTCTTCATTAGCTTTATTATATTATTCTCGATTTCATTCATTAACTTCTTAACTTTACTTAACTCTTTTAATGTTTGATTTTTTTAAACCTCAGATACAGTGACCTCAAGGGGCATCTGGAGAACCCGTCAGCAGCTGAGATTAAGCTGAAACACAGCTGTGCTTTTAACCTGTTTCTGTAATCAATTTCATAAACAGTTTTATAACATGTGATTTGATCCAAATACAAAGGTTTATATCAATCTCAGATTCTAATCCGCAGATGATGACAGAATAATTGGGAGCCAGAACAGTAACAATTACATTTAGCATCGAAAAGAAAATTTGGCTTTGAAAACTAAACATGAACTTGATATTTTTCAATGACAATGTTCAGGTTTTTTCTTCATGTTTTCAGTGACAGTTTATTTTCAATGCTTTGCAGTGATGTCACAGGCTTCTGAGCTGACAAGATGACGGCTGGTTCAGGAACAGCGAAGTGACGTTTTCTTCTTAGTATGCAATTGCAATTTTCAATGCCAAATGTAACTGTTACTCTTCTGGCTCCAAAGAATAAACGCGTCACAGATTTTAGACAAACTGATGAAGGGATGAGGCTGCTTTACATAAAGAATACTCCATCAGCAATTATTTCAAACTACTTGACTGCAGTAATGGGTCAAATGAGTGTGCATTGTGCATGCAATGCTCTTTGTCTTCCAATGCTTGTGTAGTCAACAGAAAATATGCAAACGTCCACCGTGACTTCTAACCAGCAAATCTTATTGCTCTAAACGTTTAAGCATAATTTTGTCATAGGCTGTTATATGGATATTTTTCTTACACTTCTTTAATTTCTTCTGTACGTTTGTTTGATGACAAACATGGGCCAGTATGATCAAGAGATGCATCTGTGGTCACACTAATAATGAATCCAACAAATGCATCACTGACCTGTCAATGCACCAGAGTTTGCAAATGCTCAAAACATCATGGATGTGTTCAGAACTAAATAAAGGGATGCAACTATGAAACACATTTGCTAGCAATTATTCTGTCTATTATTCTTTTTATGAATAGGGTTTTATGAACACAAACAGTACAAAGATATTCAGTAAATTCATATTTGAGAGGCTGAAACCAGATGTTTGGCATTTGTGCTTGATAAATGACTTAAGTTATCAAAAAATGCCTGGTGACTGATGTTTTGTCAATCAACCAAGCAATTAACTGACTAATTCTTACAGCACTACCAGTACAGTATTCAGGTCTGAAGAGGACTAGAGAAGATAGAGAACTGAACAATAAGACACAGACAGATAGTATTGTGTTTGAATGTTTATTTAAAGTTAATCCCGCTGCGCACCCCCTCCCTGTGTGAAAGTCTAGTCTGAAAGGAGGAGGATACAGGCCACTATAGTGCCACATCAGCACATTTATTAACAAGGCTACTTGTTTAGTCACAACTCCTCCACCCCCAACTGGTATGGCACTCTGTGCTGCCCTGTGATAACACACTAGCATGGTGAGGCTAGTTCATCAACAACCCCAGGAAGAAGAAGGTCCAATATGAGACCGGGCTGAGATTAGAGTGAGTATCTCCAATTAATGGATAGAAAAAAGGAGGCAGTATTACTAAATATCAAGTTCAACAGAGAAAGAAAAGGGGCGGATGATGGTGAGAGACAGAGAAAATATTCAATACAAATTATTCTCTCTTGTCCCTCGATGTGGCTTCTGATCCGCAAGGCGTGCTTTGATGATGTCACTAAAGTTGAACGTTGAGGATTGTGATCCCCAAGATTCAGATCGTGGTTGTCGTCCTTCTCCAGTCAATGACGCAGCTCCTCTCTCCTCCTTCCACACAAAAACGGATGGACTGAGAGAGAGAGAGCGCAAGTTAAATACAGATCGCGGATGTCGTGTATATTTCCATGTTGGGTTGTTTACATACACAGAGAAAGAGGCAACAACAACAAGGGATGTCAAGTTTAAAGGCTCAATTGATTATCCAAGGCAGATGCAGGAATGTCATTTTACTGAAAGACATTGCTGCAGCTTCTTCCAGTGCTTTGAGCAGCACATCCTACAATACATTCACCTCCATCGTATTGACAGGGTGGCATCTCAAAATCACATAAAACTCAAACTATCTACATTGTCAGATAGAACTAGGTGAGGAGTAAGTTGGGGGATAGGACCTAATATGCACTTTAGACAGGACCAACCACTGACTGCGAACTACTCAGACACAATTTAGAAAAAGTTTTCCCAAGAACTCTAGTGTGCTGGATATATAATACTGTCTGCATATATGTGTGCAAGTGTTACCTGCGTAGGGGACTAAAGATCTCCAAGGGGAATGATTTCTTCGCTGATAAAAAACTCAATGGTCTCCTCTTCCCAGTCGTCCACGTTGCTGTCCAGCTCATCAGAGTCCACTCCTGAAAGACAGAAACAAATGTCTGAGTTTTCTTCTTTAAACATCAGAACTGTGGAGGAGGGCAAGCAAAGGTTCAGGGATAAAAAATAAAAAAAGTGAAAGAGGTCCCACCTCCTCTGAGCTCGAGGCGGAGGCTCTTCTGTTCCTGATAGGTCTGCTGCGCCGCCTCCCTGTAGCGATGGTAGTCCTCCATCATGGACCTGCGCTTGTCCACCAGCTCCTACTCGCAAACACAAAAATTGCTCAGCTTCACAGCAGAGAACATTGCTTTGAATTGTAAACATGCAGCTTACATCACTTTTATTACCAAGATATCTGAAGCATTAAGGGGGCTCAATAAATGGTTTGTTTATCTCCAATATGGAAACTACAATTATGCTACAAAAGAGATGAGAGCTTTTATACAAGAGAAACACAGATTGTATTGAATCAGTTGAATATGTGTTTAGCCCTTGGACAATTAGCAAAAAGAAAAATGCTTAACCACTGTCACTTTAATTATACTGTAAGTTTATGTATGTTTAACTGGATAATGAGGGAGCAGAAAATACCAAAAGGACTCAAATAAGTAGTGAGAGCACCACTAAACTCTACTAAATAAAGAAAAGGTAAGCTATAGATGTGAACAGCCTGGATTAGTTAAATATATGAACAATTTAAACCTTGGAAGCCTTGGACTGGCTTAGACGATCCTTCTGCTCGAAGATCTTTGAGTATTTCTTAAGGTCCTTCTTGATCGTCTGAAAGAGACAAAGGGATATTTATGGTGAAGGGGTGGTTCCACAAACACAATCAAAAGCATGCCAATCAAGTATGTGTAGCACCAGTACATAGGAACACACACACATACACACACACAGTACCTTGATCTCGTCTGCGCTGAGCAGGGTGGGGGGTCTGGGTCTCCAGAGCAGCTGACAGAAGCGGTCCTTGTTGTTCTTCTGTAGAAGACGGCCCTGGAATGTCCACAGCCAGTATGCATTGTCCACCTAGACACACATTTATTATAAAAAAAATAAAAAAAAAGGATGTCAGTTCAGTATGCAAAGTATTTTTCCTATCACATCACTTTAAATTACTCTGGCAAGAAAGAAAAAGATAAATATTTCAGGTGTCCCGGAGCAGCATGTACCTTGTGACTCCACCAGGAGACGGAGGTGACGACATAGCGACCGGTGGGGTCCCACTCCACGTCAGAGGCCATGTAGTGCTCTGCTATGTTCATCATTGTGCAGTCTGACGTGTCCACAAAGGCAAGAGCTCCATTCATGCTGCAAACACGGAAAAAAAATACAATTATATACACACACACTTGATGAGATTTGTACAAATATATATATATATATAAAAAATACAGTGAGCCTCAGAACAGAGTTAGAATCAGGAGCGTTTAGCTCTCATACGAGGTGTCAGAAAAGTTTTTTGGTTTGTCATCAGTGGCTTCTTGTGTCCATCACTCACACAATCTCACACATACAATCTTTACTGACCTCCTGAGTCCTGCCAGCACCAAAAACTGTCCCTGCGGGCTCCAGAAGATGCTGTTGGCCTGCTGCTTGTCAAACATCTCTGCAGAAAAAGGACAAAGCTCACATTCAGAGGACGCTCCAGGCCGTGCAACAGTGTCAGTAAGATGAGCTGGCGCGTCCGTCCGATCTACTCACTTATGAGCTCAATCTTGCCGTTGTTTTTGACGTGATAGAAGGAGACGCTGATTCTGGGAACCTCTCCGTGGAGAACAGCAAACTTGCTGCCGTTGGGTTCCCATGCAAATGCTATGATGCCTTCTGGAAAGACAGAAACACAACAAATCAGGGGTTTTTTTCTTTTACGGGAAGCAATCCGTGTTACCTTTGTGTGTTTGTTACGTTCTTACCCTTCATCTCCACCACATCAACAGGAACCTGCTTCTCTCTCATGCGGAAGATTTCAAAGTTGGTGACCACACCCTGAAAAATATAAAAAAATAAGTAAAGTAGCACTTTATTTTTTTTAACCAGTGATGTCTCAGCTGTCCCCCCCTCTGTTTCTCCACTTGTGTACCTGTGTTCCTTTGGGAGTCCTGTCCACTTTCACGCACAGGTAATCTCCATTTCTCTGCCAGTGCAGTTTGCAGTCGACAACATTGAAGAGGTTGCGGACACGGATCTCCTGACGGGAAGGCATCTGCATCAGAGTCACTCTGGCTGGGATATCTTTGTCTTCGGGTACCCAGAATGCTATGATGTTGTCACCAGGAGACCATGAGAAGTCCCTGCAAATATGCGCACGCACGCACACACACACACACACACACACACACGTCACTATCTGTATACAGGATTAAGTAACAATTCAATGCATGTAATTTAAAAAAAACAAATCATAAAAGCATTATGAAGGATTCTTACTTGATCCCGGTAATCTTGAGACTCTTCTTGTCGAGCAAGCCCATAGACTAAAAGGAGCGGAAACACGTCTTCAATGTCACTTGCACACTTTACATGAATACAACTGCATGTTTTTTTGTTTTTGCATGTCTACTTACTGGAGTCTCATAGATGCTCAGCGTGTCTGTGGTCATCCTGGCAAAGAACTTCCCATCATGGCTCCATCTGAGAACAAACAAGCTCCATTATAATATATTCAATCACTGCAGGAACAACAGATGAAAACAACATTGGGGTAAATGAGATTTTAACAATGAGAGAGAGAGCAGGGAAGAGTACTGACTTGAATATGGGCCAGTGTGCAGAGCTCTCGCAGTGGAAACCTCTCTTCTTCTGTCCGGTCAGAATGTCCCAGATGATGATGGCCTGTGGGTCCTCCTTGGTGTCCATCAGCGGACTGAAGGTCACCACGTACCTGGAAGACACCGCAACCACACATGGATCTTCAGACAGAGCAGGATCAGTTATTTAAGCTCATCAACTTAATAGTTTTGAACAAGGACCTTCGGTGTATTCATTTGAATAGCTCATGAAAAATAAGGTGTGTAAGATTTAATTTGCTATAGCTGTTCATATTTTAGTGTCAGACACACATTTAATCAATATTTAGGTAAATAAAAATATTGGACTCTATATTGGCAGATATCCAATGTAATCCAAAAATGTTGATAGAGACATTTTATTGTAAGTCATCTGTTTTGAATAATAGTCCATTGGTTTCATTTCTAAAAACATTTCTCTACACGTTTCTGCCGCAGTAAAAAGCAAAACAAAGAAATCTCACTTGTCTGAATCTAGTTAAAAATCTACACAATGATTAATAATCAAATGTTAAAATACTGTCAAAAATTTTAATTTTGTATCAACTGAACAGAGAGGAGTAAGAGGGGGACTGTGTTTCTGTGCATCTCTTCTTTGAATGCCACACTCAATAATACTTGATGCTAAGGCTTATAACCGCATACACAGTAATAGGACTTAATCAGGTAATTACTAATGCTGCGAAAGAGTCACTTAGTACTGCCAAACAGCAACGGTGATTACCTCTCACACGGTGAGAAGTCGATGAGGGACACACCCTGATGGCTGAACCTCTGAATCTGCTTGAACTTCTCGCCGCCCCACAATGCAATGCCACGTTGGTGGAAGGTGGCCAGGTAAGTGCCTCTAGGAGACCAGCGTACGTACGTCTCCGTCCAGCGCTGCATCAAGACACAAGAACATGATTAGTCTGCGAGCCAACCGCTACAGTTGAGCTGCATTTAACGCGACCATATTAGCGCCGCATTTCAAAGTGTGGTCAACTACTTACTGCTCTCTCTTCAGATGTGATTGGCTCCTTAGCATCGTTGTTAAAAATGGCTGTCCTCTCTCCAGCTTCGTAGATCACACTGTACTGGTCACGGCAGTCCGAGTCCTCAATCCAATGGCGCATATTTCCCTGAACAGCCAGACATACAGTTAGCGGAGCTTACAGCATTTTGGGATATTATTTGTTCTGTTGATATTGGGTGGACCATTTTATAGCGGAAAAGTCTCTCACTTTTGCCAAGTTGAAGGAAAACTAAGAAGCCTACATCTCAAACTACTTATGATTTAAAGAAAAAAAGTATTTGTTAAAAAAAAATTTTTTATAAAAAAAACACTCACAAAATCTTTGAAAGCCTGCTTCTCTGGAGTTTCCCACTCATCACTGATGTTCATGTACCTGGGAAAACAAGCAAACAGAATTAGTCTCACATTATATCTGACCTGACGTCACAGTTACTGCATTTCTCATCAGACTTATCAACTTACTTGTCAAAGTCAGTAAAGAGGTTGACCCTGAATGTATGTTGTTTGTCGAGCTTGTATCCATCTGCGTTCTTTACTGCCTCGAGGGCCTGGGTAGGAGCAGCATACTCCAAGAAGATGTACCTGCATGAGATATTGGTCTTTTATTTAAAACATTCAATTCAACATTAGCTTTAATGTTCTTAGTACACAGAGTTAGAGATGAAAACACATACCCTTTGGTCAAGCCATCAGCATCTGGATAGAACTCAGTAGTGATCTTGCCAAACTTTGAGAAAATCTTGTGTATGACGTTCTTGAGTTTCTCCAAACGCTCTGGGCCCACCTGAGGAACGTTGTCCACCACCACCACCGAGTCGATGCCGTCAGCCTCCTGGGGTTTCTCCCTCAGGAGGTCACCCAGCAACTCTGGAGAGATAAAGAGGGGTGGGAAGATCAGGCAGGGAGATGGTAACGTTACTCACTTATCTGATCTGTCTGTGTTTGCCCGGGCTTCCAAATACATATTCATGCCCTGATTATCAAACTTCTGAAACATGCACTTCACTCTGTTGCCAGTGTATTAAATTAATGCAATATGGTCTAGAAAGGTATTGATCCAACTTTGTGTTTATTTTGGAGGGCGTAGTTTGTGGGGTTATCAAATTGTGTTGCTTTTTACTGATAGGTGTTTGTAATGTACCCTCACTTATATAGATGGGCTGAGCAACATATTAAAGACTACAGCCTACAAAATGACCACACAACTGAATGAACAGCTTCACATAGAGATTTTATTGCAGGGCTGTTGACGTCATTAATTTCAGCTAGGTGGCCCAATACAAGGGCAGCAGAGTGTATAATTACTCATTTTGCTATAAATACTAGCTCTGCTAGTTAAACTGCAGTGCCATTCCTTCACGTTTTATTAGCATAACTGAGACACATTGTGAACCAAACTCCCCTCAATCCTGGGTTAGGATTAATGCTAACGTGACACTGATCCACGACCAGCTGCTTTATGCAAACAAGTCTGCAGGTTCGTTGTATCTTGGCCTTAATTACCCGTCCAGACCGGTACAAGAACATGTCTGCCTTAGTCAGCTTATCCGTTTCTAAATTTTCCAAATGACAGCGACGAGGCCACGGTGAGTGGTTGTCTGGGGTCTGGGTGAGGCTTCAATGGGCGTGAAAAAAAAACGGTGGTAACGTCGGTTAATGCTAGCTGCTGTTGGGAATAAAGGTACATTTAAGGGAAATAGTGATGTGTTTGTTTTATTCCTGGTAGACAGACCTCAACAGTTAGACATTGAAGACCGGAAGGCAAAGTGACAAGTTAGCTAGCTAGCAGCACCAGCAGCGTTGAGCCCGCTGGTTCAGCGATTAGCTAACTGTTAGCAACAGGCCAGAAAGCCGGCGTTTTTCCTTCAGCTGCTCACCCTCATCTTCGACGTCATCCTCGAAGTCCTCCGAGTCGCTGAAGGAGGGCTCCTCTTCCTCATACTCGGGGTCGTCCACCATATCCACCGTATCTTGCATTTATCAGCAGTACGAGACGGATTTCTCGCTACAACGGAGCAAAATCCCAAAAATGAAGAGGCTGACGGTCCTCGGCCGGTGCAGCACCATGTGCGATTATGTGAAAATGGACGACGTGACGGAAATGCATCACCGGAACTAGTTCGGCGGCAAGGACGCACTGCGGGGAAGTGTTAAAGTTGTAAAACATATGGATCGGCAGTGTGTGGCGCCCGGACATGTCCTGTAAACTACCTACACGTTTATAGATCAGTAAGCAGCGCAGATGTCCTTGTTATGCCTTTCGACAGTTACGCAGAAAAATTAAAGAAGAGGGAAGTCACTCACCGGTAGATCAAAAACTATTTCCCGCGAGATGGACGTTTAACGAAACAACTAGGAAAAACGACATTCCGCTATTTCAGCTAGCTGTGCACTTTCACCCAAAACCATGTAACTTTGCTTCTAGCTATATTTCCAGATACGTGAGTCGGCGTTTACTTACTTCGTGTGCTTCGATCTAATTATTTAGTTGTAAAGCTATTAGTGTCCTGTCTATTGGATCCTGATGTCTCATTAACACTCATTAGTACCATGGACAGAGAGTGTGTGTCGCTGCTGCCCAGTGTGTGTGAGGCGCTGGCGGACTCAGGGAGGTCTCTGCCCGATGACACCAGCCTGGAGAAGCTGATGGACTGGTTCACAGGGCTCACCGAGGCTGGTTAGTGCTGTACTTTGTGGGATAGTTTGTTTATTATTACTCCAGCCTTCTCCTCTTCCTGGTTATCCTCCCTCTCTTGACCTCTCAAGGTGGTGTGTGCTTTTAAATTCTTCTTTGTGGATTGCTGTCGCCAGATTTCAGGTAAATTGGAGACAGTTAAGTGACAAGGTGGCCCTACTCTACACACAGGTAACTGGGTGTATACTAGGCTGGATTACACACTGGACAATGTTATACCCAGGGCCCCAAAGGCTCCAGGTGGGCTACACAGTGTGTCAATTCTTTTGTGTTAATTTTGCCACTTCATTTGGGAATATGCACTATATCAAATAGTAAAAAATGGCCATCACAATTTCCAAGAGCCCAAGGTGACTCATTCAAATAGCTTTGTAACAGTCCGTAAAGAGTTTCAGTATAATATAATATTAGACAAAGAAAAGCAGCAGACCATCACATTTGAGAAGCTGGAACGAACCAATGGATGTTTTGCATTTTGCACGACATGTAACATGTTATTATTTCTCTTGACACAATGCTTCCACAGTGAATATTTTTTAAGAAAAGCACAAAGAGGAGGGAGGGGGATCTCCCTTGAGGGTTATTCCAGGCATGGGTCGGGTATATGGATGTTAGATCTGTACCACTGTCTTATGTCCACCTTTTCTCCTGGTGAAGGGGGATCCCTGCTGAAGACCTGCCCATGTCTGCTTGAATTCATATCCACTGTGGGCTGCAACACATCTTCAGACCCCGGTGTCCTCTCCTTCACTCTCAAACTCACCGGCTTAATGGCTGCAACTGAGGACAGCTTCGAAATGCTCCAGGTAGAGTTAATGGCACCTTGTACTTTTACTAAAAAGGTTGCTACAAACAATTTCTGACTATGGTGATGCCTCCCCCTTGCAGGCAGGCTCAGTTCTTGACCAGATCTTCAACCTTCGGCACTGGCAAGACGCGGGGCTCTGGGAGGATCCCTGTTTACGCAGTGGCTGGATTCAGGGCTTAAAAAACTTGCTGCAGCACCCAAAGGCTCTAAGTTTCTTTGTACAATCAGGTGACACTTCTTGTAGCTAAACATCTCTCCTAATATGTTGAATATTATAAAAGACAATTTTATAAGAGGGCGGGAGGCAATATTTAGGAATAAAGACTCAAAACTGAAATCTGTTTTCCTCAATCTACAGATTTCATTGAACCGCTCCTACAACTGCAGACTGACACAAGTCTATTCGTTGCCTCAGCTGCCAATCAAATGCTCGCCCACATCCTGCTCTTCTTTCAGCCAGTCTCGTCTGCAGGACGTAATGGCATAGACAAGAAAGAGGATGATGACGGGAGATCACGTGCCTCAATCGCAGATTTAGAACCCCAGGCCGTCACCATGGAAACCAACACAGAGTACGCTGCTGTTGTCGCGGCGATCACAGAGTACCTCAAGGAGTCACTGGTTCCAAAAGAAAACACACGGCTCCATCAGAGTCTGCAGCTCCTCAAACTGCTGGCCCTGCTCCTGGCCCGGGCCGGGCCTCCTCTGCGGGACGAGCTGCTCCAGACAGTCGCATGCTCTCTGCAGGAACTGGCTGGAGCAGGCTGCAGTCAGCTCACTCTGCCTCTGATGGACGTCATTCTGGCCACGTACAGGTAAACTGTCTCTGGACACAGACACAGTGCGACATGGGAACATTTGCTTTACAGACAGCAGTCAAATAAAAAGTAAATGCAGCAATAAATACAAACAACACATATAATACTCAAGCTAACGAAATTGTCATCATCACCAAACCTATCTAAAAGAAAGTATTGAGAAAAATGAAAATGAACAAAACTGCCCTTTTTACATTTACAAGAATTAACAGGCCACATTACACATATCACATATCTAGAGCAAATGATGAATAATACTGTAATTCCTTTAAATAATTAAAAGATTCAGAAATGGAGTGCATATATGTTGACATATTTGCCTTTTTTGTGCTTCTACTACTTTTACAGCTGACTTTACAACTAGTAGTTAAAACAATAAATAAAAAGGATTCCCGTGAGTGATAGAACATTGAAAAACACATACTTTCATGTAGTCGAAATAAATATAGAATTAAAGCAATAGTTAAGAGAAGCTATATCAATCACCCCCCCCGCTCATACACTAACACAGCACCCGCTGCATGAACATAACGTTAGGAGAAAGAGGGAAACCTTTGTGTAGAGCTGAAACGATTAGAGGATTTAACAATCAATTGAACATATGACACCCTTTTATACATATACCAAATGGGTTTAGTGTTAAACAGCGTCCACGTTTGTCTTCACCAGCTCCGGCACTGATGAACGTGTCCCAGACCAACGCATCGCCCGTCTTCTGTCGTCCATGTTGAACATCAACAAACCCTCTGACCTCATTAATGCTGCAGCTGCTTTTCTTCGCAGAAGTCATCCGTAAGCACGACTTCACACTATTATCCCCAACATGGCTTCACTGTCACCAGCATGAGCTCTGTGCAGAGGTTTTCTGGCATCAAGTAGTTTTAAGAAAACCAGTATTTATTTACCGGTTCTAATTGTTGCTTTTCTTTTCCTGTGTTTCCGTCCAGTGATACTGTCCACACAGCCTGGGCTGTCAGAATACTACTGCTGCCCCTGGACATTACAACTGGTCAGACTCTGCTGTGCACAGAGACCACTGGTAAAACACACAGATATAGACAGTAAAACATAATGAAAACAGCCTGTTGTTTAACATCTTCATAGCTAAATAGATGTTTGTTCCTGCATCAGATGAGCATCGGATTTTAATGGAAGAGCAGCTGAAGAGTAAAACCTCCTGCGTCTCTATGATCTGCGTCTGTCTGACAAACACACCACAGATCACACTCATGGTGAGGCTGTAAGCACAACAGAAAACAGGAGAAGAAACGCACTGTATGTGTTGTATATATTATAACATCACTGTGTCTCTCTTTCCCTCAGCCTTCTGGTGTCCTCCCCTGTCCTGCAGCTTTAATTGTCACTGCAGTTCTGTCATTGTTGAAGATCTGCAGTGGCTTTTCTTCCTCTTCCTCCTCCTCCTCCTCCACTGGTTGTAGTGAAGCTCGCAGGAACATAATCGGCAGTGGCAAAGTGCAGAAATGTGCTCTCGAGGCTCTGACAGCTCTTAGTTGCAGCCCAGGTAAAACTGTGTGTAGGTGTGGGATGATCTAAATAGAAAAGATATTCTTTCCCATTAAACACAGGCGATCTACTGTATACTAATCAAACTCAAATAAATACTGGAAACATACAGCTGAATAGTACAGAAGATCATAAGACATTTTCTTGGTACTGAGAAGCCAAATCTCTCCAATAAAAGTAAATATAAGATGGTAAAACATTTAAAGAGGTGCTGCACACTTGTGTTTTGTGTTGTAAACTAAATGATGTGAGTGTACTGTGATGAAACACACTAGTGCTGGTGTTAATATTGACATTTCTTACCAAGTGTATGAAACTCAGAATTTCATGGGTTGAAAATGGCTCAACACGCCATTTTAAATCAGCCCTGATCCTCAAGGCCAGTGCTGAGATAGTCGACTGGTTGGGACCTGTCTACGTCATGAAATGTATATAGAAAAAGACTGTAATCAGTGTCAGTCAGTCTCTCTGTGTCTCCTGACGCACATACTATGTAGCCACGA